>JARHVA010004153.1:790000-837500 GCA_037957365.1 Torreya grandis
TAGACTCTTTCCATGAATTTCTTAAAAATATCTAGGGCTACTAGTTTTTTGTAAATTACTCTCCGAGTATTTGAATGAGTTTACAAGAGGTGGGACACAATCTTAGTGTTATTTAAGTGAAAATAAAGTGTATTTAAATTTTTTTGAGAGAATTTGAGATGTCATAGTTGGGTATGATGCATGATTTGATGACTTATTGAGAAAGACTTCTTGCATGTTGACTTTGTCTTGAATGCAAGTCAATATTGTTTGCTTTAGTATTTGATTTAGTTTACTTTGAGTTGTTTTAGAGTTTATTTTTATAAGTATAACTATAGATTAATTAGTTTTTATGTAAAGATTTTAGGTTTTTTTAATTATAGTTTTTTAAACTAGGGATCCAACCCTATACAAGAAGCTTACATAAAGCCTACCAACAAAAATATTCAATAATGTCTACTACGATACAAAATTAAAGACAAACCAAATACATCATAACTAATCTTTCTAGCCTCTAAAGGCATCTTCCTAGCTTTGAATCACTCTTTTCAAAACTATATCTACTTATTTAAATAACTGGGGAACTTGAACTATTTCCTTGGATAATTCATTACAATTGACCCTCTATCTTGAAGATCTCTCAGCCTATTCCATCATGCATCCCAACATGATTATAAGAGACTCCATGCCTGAAATGTTATTATTCATAGAAGCTTTACTAACAATCACCATAACCTTTAAATTATCTTTCAATTCTACATTTTCATGCTTTAGGGTTCTCACTTTATCTCTGAGCTTTCTCAGTTGAGTATTTACCTTGCTTTGGTCATCCTTACTATGAAGAATTATAATATCTTAGATAGAGTTATTCACCTACTTCTTCAAGGCTGACTGATCTCAAAAGAGCCATCTAATAATTGCCTTTTACAACCTAAATTTATCCCCAATCTTATCTTCCTTGCTCTAATTTCTAAGAGTTTCCCCTAAATTGTCAAATTCAACATTGATATTTTGATCATGTTTGAACATCAAAGGAGGTATACACATTTCTTTCTTCCTCAAATCTTCAGTGGTCTTACATTTCTTGGTCTTTTTTCCTTAGAATAAAAAATTATTGCATTGCTTTGAGTATATGTAAACTCTGTCAGAGTGGGTCTCAATGATGATCAACTAGATAGAGTCAAATGCACAAAGATGAATTTTTATGGAGTAGTGAAACTTGAATAACAACTCAAAGAATGGAATAAGCTTATCTTCACAACAAAATTTGTATTAATGAGCATTAGCCAAAAAGTGCATAAGAAGATACTTTATATAGTGAGGAATTATGTCACTCAAAAAGGTAATTAACTTAACTGACAATTAAAAATTAACTAAAAGTTTATTTACTCTAATAACCTATTATTAACCTAAACAAGCTAAATAAGATCATGTAGACAAAACCTAGTGGAACAAAAGTCTACACCAACACCTCCCCTAAAGCATAACTTAGGTGGGTAGAAGAATTGGGTCTTGACACAAAGGCATGATGAGGTACCCAAATACAGAGAGATGATCCCCTATAGGAAGAAGAAGACAAAGCTTTCTGAACCCTAAGAAGAGCCCATAAATGAAGATACTTTCTCTCAAAGAAAAGTTTGGTGAATAAATCAATAATTTACTCCATTGTCTGAATGTAGTGGAAATCAATGACTTGATCATATATGAGGTCTTGAATGAAATTCATGTGAATCTCAATATACTTGGTCCATTTATATAGGACCAAATTCTTGAAAATCTAAATTATGCTTTGGTTATCATAGAAGATGACTATTGGTCATCGAAATTGGATCCTAAACTTAGTGACAATCCCCTAAAGCAAAATAGCCTTAGTGGTAGCATTAAATACTCCTCTGTATTCTACCTCTATATAATGCAAAGCAATAGCATTTTGATTATTTCTAGATTAACTAACCAGACCTGCACTGAGGGAAAAACTGTAGCCAAAAGTAGACTTTTAATTCTAAATATTGGCAGCCCAATATGAATATGTAGAACCAATCAAGTCGATGTTGATGCCCACTCCATAGTGAATCCTCTATCTATGAGTACCCAAAATGTAGTGGAGAATCCACTTAAATTCTTTCTAGTATAGCTCATAGGGTTCCTACATAAATCTTGAGACCATGCCCACTACATATAAAATATCAGATATAATGTGTGTAAGGTAGATAAGACTGCTAACAAGTTATTGATATGAGGTAGCATCAACCAAAGGAGATGGAAAATTAGGCTCAATCTTCACACCAATTAGAATAAGATTTAGATGTGGCTTATAGTTAGTGATGCTAAACTATGAAATCAAATCAAGAACATGCTTGGATTGTGAAATAGTAATCTCAGAGTCTAATCGAGTAATTTCAATCCTGAGGAAGTAGTGTAACAAGTTTAAGTCAGTAATTAAGAACCTATCAGATAAAGAAATTTTCACTGATGTGATGGTGGATGGAGAAATTTTTGTGATCAATAGGTCATCCACATAGAAAACCAAAATCAATAGTGAATCATCCTTTCAAAAAAAGTAGACATTTAGATATGAATGAGATCTAGTGAAACCAACAAAAAGAAGAAAGGAGTCCATCTTGGCATACCAAGATCAAAGAGCTTATTTAAGGCCATAGATAGATTTATGAAGTTTGAAAACTAAAGAGGAGTATTCCATAATCCTTGTGGTTGCTCCATGTATATTTCCTCTTTTAGGTCACCATGAATAAAGACACTCTTCACATCTATTTAATGAACATCCTAACAATGTGTTGTGGTAATGGTGAGAATGAGTTGGATTGAGTTCATTTTGGAAACTTGGGTGAACATCTTAGTGTAGTCAATGCCAGGTTCCTTAGAAGAATCCTTTGTTACCAAATATGCTTTGAACTTGTCTACAAAACCATCTACTACAAACTTTGTTTGATATATCCACTTAAATCAAACAATTTTTATTCCCTTAGGAAATGGGATTAAATACCAATCATTATTATTTTGAAAGGAACTATACTCCTCTTACATATTAGTATCTCACTCAAGAGTGTTTGATGTCTCACAAAATGATTATGGATCAAAAGCAGATTTAATGAAAGCATGTGGGTGATCTTAAAATTATGAATCAGTTCACTTGTTGTCTGATGGATCTTCAACCCATTATCCATATCTTTGTAGTGTCTAGCTAACCCAAAGAGGACCAATGATATAAGAGATAGGAGGGGATTCCTCATCCTCTAAATTTATTTTGGGAGAAGGGGGATGGAAATCCTCATCACTACTCTCATCATCAGAACTAGAAAAATAATTTGTATCATCAAAAGTTTGATCAGGTGATTCTGAATCATCAAAATTATCATCAAATCCAAGTGCATATAAGGAAGGGGGAGAGGTGTCAAGTGTGGAGTCTGAAGTACCCTTTGAAAAATGAACACTCCTCTTAATGGATAACGTATGAGTGGTGGGGTGGAGAAGCCTATATCCCTTAACACCCTCAAGATATCCAACAAAGATGTAAAACTAACTCTAAGGTTCTAATGCCTTACATTTCTTCTTTAGAATTTGAGCCATAGTAGGATAACCAAGCATTTGAAAGTTCTCAACTCTGGGTTTCTAATTAATCTGAGCTTTAAAAGGATTAATTACCTTCAATTATTTATGAGGATCTTAGTTTTGGATGTAATAAGCATAGTTGATGGGCTCAACCTAATACTAAGGTGCAAGAGACTTGGAGTGTATTAACCAAAGTGAGAAGTCCACATAGAGGTTACACATGGACATATAGATCGTGGTTTTCCCTCTACCTAGTGGCCATGAAAATATTGTGGGAATATTGTTCCACATGTTTCAATATTATATATTATATCTTTCTATGAGCTTTGTAACATGTTAAACCACATATATTTCTTACACATTCCTTTCTAGTTACTTGTTACTTACATAGTGATACATGATATGCCTTTATAATGCAATTTGACAATGATATATATGGATTTTGTAGACTAGTTCATTTTTCTATGATCTATTTATGATGTTACTCTTTACATGATAGGTTACTTTGTATGTGACTATTTTGTGTGGCCCTTGGCTTTGATTGATATGACATATTTGATTTTCATTATTTTCAACACATTTTTTTTCCTCATGCATGTGGACCTTAGCCTTGTTTATTTTAAAATTTTATCTCCCTTTTATGTGGCCCTTGGACTTATGTGTGACACTAACACTTGTGCTTGTTGAGATTACAAACATTGAATGGTGTTATAATTTATATCATGAATTGTTATTGCATAGTTTTATTTAATTACACTTCTACTATGTGCTTAATTTATACATTTATCTATATGTGCCACTTACACACCTTGAATTAAATATGTTACATACTTTCCTTTATGACATATTCTACACATGATCATATACTATTACATGATTTTATCTTTACACATGAAAATATACAATTAACTTATATTTTGAGATGATTGACTTATAGGATGTATGCCTAATCTTATAAGGGGGTAATTATAATGGGATTTTATAGATACATAAGCCTCAATGAGTATAAAATCATAGTAGAGTATAGATTTTAGAGATTCAAATGGTTTAAATATCAGATTGGTTCAGATTCATGACAAATATTGACACATTAATATAGAGTACAGGGGCATATGCCATTCATTTACATTGACTTTATAGATAATTGAGCATAAATTCATACACACTCAAGTACATATTCATGGGTATATGCACACAATTTATAGGAACAAGATTATAGTTCTCCATAAACACATACATTTGAGATATAGGTTCTCAAAATCAAAGTATAGATGAATATAATTCTATATCAGTGATCTATATTCATGGGGTATGATACTAGTTGATGCACATACATGATAACATAGTCTAATTTAATGATAAATGGTTATAATTACAATTTACAATTGTCAAATATGTGGTCATGATGGGGGCATGGAAACGGTCCATTATATTTCAATCATGTATTTAATTCTACATTGAACGAAACTACACAATCAAACTTGTGTTCATGGTGGGGCATGGAAATTTTTTATTCCTTTTCAATAATGTTTTTTTAAATGGATCAAACTTGATCAAAATGGATCAAAACATTAAAATTTAATTTATAAGCCATTTGCAATGGTTGATTCATTTTCTTTGAATGAACCTTTCTTGATGGTTTTCTCTTTCTTGCATAGTTTTTTTGGGTTAGTAAATTGTATAGTTTTCTGCATATTCATGAGGGTTAGGGGAATGTTTACTTTCCTTCCCAACCTAGTATACTTCATAGTTTGACAAGTTTGGGGCATGATCATCCAAACTCACTATGTAATTCAATAAGGTATCACAAGTTTTCCAATGCTTCAACAAGGAAGCATTATATACAAGAAGTTACAAGGAAACATTTTTAACTTACAGACATGTGTACTCTTTTTCTCTTAAAAATTTCCAATTTTAAATTTCATATTTCATAAATGGACATTGACTACTTCATTTTCATTTCAAGTTTGCATGGAGCTAAGCTGTACATTTGGAGCCATCTCCCAAAATGAAAAATGTATTGTACACACTCAGGTACATTTTATAATATTACTCTAGCAATTCCATTACTATAATAAAAGGGGGGTATTTATATATATTAAAATATGGTCCTTAATACTTAACAATGACAAGCTTGACACACATTTACCATGCATGATTTTAACACTCAAACAAGTTCTTAATCTTTCATTATCTCACACTTCCATGTTATCTTATGAGTCAACCCTTATGTTTTGTTGTTATACACATACATGAAATTTATTTTCTATTTTAAAAATTTTAAATCTCTTATATAGATCACTATGCCTATACTAAGGTTAGTGCTACCAATTTTAGATGTTATTGCCAGTTGATAATAATCTATGTTGACTATCACCTACTCCCAAAAACAATAACTTTATAAAATCAAACCCATATTTATGGTAGAACCATTATCCTAACATTCCAATGGCATGAAAAATGATTCAATTGGATCCATATATTAAAAAATCAAGGTCTCATTGAAAAGGGGCTTGGGACTTATTTGATATACATATATACACTATTACACACTGAGTAAATATGCCCTATTATTAACAATTGTAAATCCTATCACTAGGATTAATCACAAGACAAGTATGAAGCACTCAATGTACATGCCAAATCAAACATTTTAAAGTACCAAATCCACATCGTTAACTGTATGTACATATATCAAAGTAGCATAACTACACAATCACCCTAGGTGGGAGAACCACATGTAGCTTGATTTACCTCCTTGGAGTATTGGATATGTAGGTCACTATCAATTATCAGGTGGGGGTCATTTTGGTCACCTTAGTGCATTACATTTCCCCCATTATTTTAGGTTTCTATTTCTCACAAGCACATCTAAGGTTTCAAGGAAAATGAGGTTGATTGGTTTAGGATCACAAACATAAAGAAAGAAAAGATAGGTGCAAGTGACCATATAGTCACTATGCCTTAATTATTAATAGGTCATTACCTACCAATAGGTTAGAATTAATCAATGATACTAACTCGATCCTATATAACTAACCCCATGAAAATAGTGAATCAATTCCAAAATTAAACAAACAACAATCTTACTCTCTAATTTTCACTTCCAAAACATAGTCATGATCATAAAATAAACCATAAAATTTAAGTATCATGATATATTTAGTACTTTACATATTTATCACATGTCCTTGTAAAATTATAATAATCAATCTCAACCTTTTACATTCAGATGGATGCTTGATGCCATATCTATTGATCTAAATTAAATTTCAAAGTTTTATTTTAAGAATAATCTAACCCTTTAATCCAAATTAAGGAAAAATGGTAGATTTTAAGAATTATTTTAAAGTTATGATGTTAGAAATTTTAGCAAATTAAATTACTTTCCCAACCTTATCATACAATGCACAGTATTAATTACACCTCTTTTTACCTTCTTGGCAGCTTTTATGGTCTTCTAGTATCAGTGCATAATGCTTTATACAAAGACCCTAATTCGTGTGTTGGTGACTTATGTAATGGGGAATCCTCTATTTTTTTTGGAATACAATTCATTAATTTATAAATTGATAAGAATATTCCTTATCTTTTAGGCATGAATTGACTTCACTCTCATCAATAATCCCATCACCTACACAATGCTATTTGCATTGATATGATCTAGGAGGATCTTAGACATTAGATATTACTATAGTTATAGGGTCTTATAATTATATCCTTGTGATAAATTAAACAAATTATAAATAAATTTAGGCACCCACATGCCAAACTAATATATCTAACTCATCCTCAACATTACTGCATGACTATTTTAATTTAACACTACAAACCTTGCAAGTCAATTTCATAGGTCTTTAGAGTGTTTTTGGGGCCTAACAAGACTCTCTACACAAATTTATCTATGGGAAAATATATATTACAAGACAAAGTTTACAATTAGGTATTATTACACACAATCAAATCATACCAATGAAATTTAGGTCAGACATCGTGAACTAGATTAATCTAGAATTTGTGAAATCTCCTTTTACATTGTTTAACTTGTCTACCTCAGCCCAAGTTGGTGTAAGACACTAAGGAAAGAATGTGCACATCAAAAAATTAATGCATGATTATGTGTTTTTTGTATCATTCATACCTATATGGAATACATATATACTCTATGCACTCATGTGTTCTTCCACAACACCATGACAAATCACCATAGTAATGTGTGACACACATATAACATCTATGATATTATTGTGTGCTTCCACAATGACAAGATGAACACAATCTAACACTCTAGTCTTAATTATGAATCATCACCTTTAAAACATATCATTCCAATCATACAAACATGTGACACCATTTCATTCTTCTACAACACCTTACAACATACCACACATCAGTCTAGCTTAGTGCATGACTCAACATCCACATACCATAATTATTTTACCATGTGGCATGCTAGGTGTCATTTCCAAGGTCTTCACCATGTAAGGGATAATATCAATAATTCCACATGTATGTAATTGTAACTATCACACATGCAAGGAAGTTGATGAACCACCACAGAAGCATAAGATGAAACATTCTTGTAAGTATATAATTTTATAACCTTTTATTATAATAACTTTGTTATAATGATATATATTGTAAGTCACTAAACATGGTCATAGACATACATAATAGACTTACATATAAACCAAGTGAATGGTCATTTCTATCTTTTATAATCAACCATGTTTATATCATCCTGATTATTTCCATACCTTGAGTATATTGTATTAGATGATTTCTTCTTGGACTAGGTAAATTAGTTAGAAGTTTATCCATCTCTGATCATGAGAACCTATTTTACACACATTATATGATGAAACAAAAAACCAAATAAATTGATTAGGATGGTTTTTCCTTTCTGATCATAAGAAATTGTTTTCCTTAGATTACTACACATTGTACGCATATGCATATTGACCTATCTTTTATATTGAATAGAAATGGAACCATTTTTCCAATCTCATGTGTTTCATGTGTAATGTTTGTTTCCATATATAATTTTTTAAATTACATTACATGTTTTTCAATTTTGTAACTATGATTGAACTCACTTTTGCATATAACCACATTAAATTCATTTAATTAGTTTGTCCATCAAGTCTCCTTCTTATCCCCATATCATAATGTGAAGAGTCACTTATGGTGATAGATGAATATATCCTTCATCGTATATAATTATAAGGTTCATCATCATCTCATCATGTTTACAAAATATAATAAATCTCACCAACCATTCAAAATTTGATCTTCATAATGTGTTAGGAAGGGTAAGTACTCCTTATGTAGGTGCATCTTCTTATGGTTAAGTAAACCACTCTATATTTTCTACTTCAATGAATTATTAAAGGTAAATATTGATCCATCAGGGTTGTCACAATGTAAACCTAATTACCATATCCTCCTTTTGAGCCTTATTCAATGGGATAAAGATCTGGTATGTGGCCATTTTGAATTTGGTGTTAATTGGTGTGTTCATTGTTTCCTAATACACACTATTGGAAAATCTAGATAATCTCATTTTTTTTTATAGATTCATCTTTAGAATAGAGAGCAAATTCAAAATTTACTAGATCTAAATTTTTTGAGTTGCATAGTATCCCTTATTTTTATATTAAAAAAATTCCCCTCAATTGTGTTAGCCCATTGATCTACCTCGTGCATCCTATTTGTGGGTCTTAAATCTAGCAATTGTTTATAAATTGACACAATACCATTTTCAAATTTTTATTTTATCTTGAAAAGTGTGACACATCATCATTAATTTTTCAAATATTTTCCTCATTTGAAGATTAATTGCTTATATAAATAATATGTGCTTTCAGGATCCCTATGATATTAATTTGATTTTGACATTAATTGTCTCATCAAATGGTCACCATTACTCTATGGTCACTTCTCATTCTAATGTTTAATCTTCCTTCTCAAACTTGATTGAATCACAAAGTTATCATATATCCCTCTCATGAACTGGATCTAACATGGTTGTTGATAGTGGTATGAAAATATTCACTAGGATGCATCATTTTATCTCTTGTGACCATAATATGTTACAATATGATAGTTTAATCTTCTACTCCTACCAAACCTTCAAAAATAAAATAAAATTAAAATCCTATTCTACTTTGTGATATACAACACTTATTTATTCAATGCCTGCTTGAGTGAGATCATCAATGATAAATCTTGAGCTTAGTGCCATTTATTCTTATGGGTAAAATATTATATATATCTTAGTACTATAGTGCCTTATTGATATAGATTATTTATTATATAAATACATTTCTATTGAATCTACAACTTACCTAGATGTGCGTCGAACCTACTTTCATATAACAATCCCATTTATCTAGGTTTTAGATTTTTGGTTCCAAGGTTGTGATCATGTTATGATTTTTTAATTCGCTTATGGTAATCCTAATTCCAATTATCTAATAACCTAATTTATTACATGTATCTTAGATCCAACAAACATTTTTATAATGATTATGTGTCATCCAACCATGTTCTTATTGCAATTCATAGGTTGGGTACAAGGTATTATATTGGTATCAAAACTTCTATTCAATATACTATTTGAGTGGGGTATATATAGTCACACACTTATAATTTTTATATAGTCCCACAATATTTTTGGGATTGTATCTTCCCAATCATCTCTCTATACATTATATATTTTGGTAAGCATATTTTACAAAACCTTATTAGACCCTTCTGCTTGACCATTTTCTTAAGTATGATATGTTGTACTCTTTTGGTAACATTTTGATAGTGTTATTTATAAAATGTGTGCCTCTATCACTTACTAATTTATGCATACATCCAAACCTTGTTATAATATTTTCATACAATTTTATTGTGACATCCTCAGCAATAAAACTTAGAGTTACAATTTCCTCAACCATTTAGTGAATAATAGTCATAGTTATAATTAACTTCGCATTAAATCACTTGAATTTAGGGTTAATATGACCCAAAAAATAAATACCCCATTATTGTAATAATTATGCAACCATAACTAGATTCAAAGGCATCTCATCCCTTTAATTAGTTTTTCCTATGTGTTGACAAATGTCATAGTGTTTCAAAACCCTATGCACATCTTGAAATAATTATTGCCACCAAAACCCACTCTATAATATATACCTCGCATTCAATTCACCTATGAAGTGTCTTCCCAAAACTCCTTAATGTGTTTCTTCTAACACCTATGGCCTTTCATATTCCAAGGAGACTCTATAGAGTATATCACATTTACCTAGCTTATAAATGAATCCATTGATGATGATTCAAAAGGTAAATCACATGAGATAAGTTATTTCTTATCATTTTATATATAATTTCTAGGAGATGTACCATTATAGATCAAGGTTGTGATATATTCTAGTTATTCAAAGATCAAACTTACTTTGAATTGGTGAGCATTGAGGGATTCATATTAGAAGTCTTTCAACTCTTCCCCTATTTGAATGCAGCTAAGATTGTTTGGTCTAACATTTTCCTTTCCTAACTTTACATTGATTTTAAATTGGAATTATTGAAAAATAATTATCCAACTATAAGTTATGCCTCACAACATTGGTTTATTAAAAAAGTATCAGAATGCTTGGTGATATAGGAAAAAATTGAATGGAGTACCCATCAAGTAATGCCAATAATTATTAAGTGTGATAACCATCACCATAGATTCTCAATATTTTGTGGTGTATTTTTTATTACCCACAGAGAGATTTTGATTTATGAAATGAATTGGGTGATCTAATCTTCCTTTTCTTAACTGTAAAATTATGGCTTCAATTGTTAAACTCTATGTGTTGACATGAACATGAAACTTTTTGTTCCACACTTGGAAAACCAAAATTAGTGTTGTGACTAATTTCTATTTCAACTCTATGAAGGATTTATAACATTCAGGAGTCTATTCAAACTTATTGTCCTTGCATAATAAATGTTCTAGTGGTGGTAAAATGGTTGTATAACCAAAAATGAACTTATGATAGTATACAAAATGACATGATCATACTTATGATGTAATTATAGTTGATTTAAATCCCCACCATATCTATGATATTTTTAGTTGACCAAAGACCCATCATTACAAACCATGTGTCCAAGCAATATGCAAAACAGTGTGAAAAATAAACACTTATTTAAATTCAAGGTAATTCTAAGTGTGAAACATCTTCCTAAAATTAATAAAAACTTAGATATGTGTTATTTGAATCAATACAACTATCCATTCATCCATAAAATCTTTCAAAAAACCATGAATGAAGTCCTTGAATGCAGTAAAAACTGCTCTAGAGAAAATTGTTGGTGCATTTTTAGTCCAAACAACATCACATTATAAGTAAATTATCTAATTCTATTTTGAATTTCATATTTTGTTGTATGTTCAACTATGATGGGAATTTGGTCACATTCAATAAAACCATCTATGAATGAGTTGACTTCAGGCCCTATGATGGATTCAAGCACCTCATTAGGAAATGGAATGAGGAATGGATCATTGACACAAACATCATTACATGTGGGTGTAAATGATATTTTATGATTAAATATAACCTCAATATTATACACTTGTAAAACTCAAACCTTGGTTGTTCCTCTCAGTTCTTTACCTTTCTTGCTTTTAAAAGTCTCACATCTGTTCTATATTTGTGCCCTTTGGCCTATATATCTTAGTCTAATTGGTTTATATTGATGACCTAGGTCTTATATCTTATAAAAATTATTTAATATATACTTATCTTCCATCCTTACAAATTATGAACATGTACCTATTATCCTACTCCTTGAACACTAATGTTTGGGTTAGACAGTAGCATTGATTTTACTATCCTATCTTGATGCAAGTGTCCATTGCCCTAAAGTCATCTAATTTACAAATGAAATGTATCCTAATGGTTGGCCTAAGTTCTTTAATGAAATTTAATAATCCAAAGGTATTAATATAAATACAAGATCAACTCTCATTCATTCCTCACCTATGAATACCTAGTCAAAGACCAAAGAGCATTCAATTGATCAAAACCTTGCCTACTTATTCTTATTTTCACACCAATCATAGGGACTACACATCTACAAGTCTGAATTACTAAAGGATCCACCCAAGATCCCAATTTTCCAAGTTACAAGCTAGGTCACTATTATACTTACTTTTCACACATTGTATGATTCAAACACAAGCCAACATGTAGGGGAGAACTACATCAATCTGAGGCCCTCTTTGGAGTATTGGCTATGTAGGTAGATTTATTTGATAGAGGGGTCATTGGGGTTATCTCGAGACTGTGTGACCATTAACCCATTTCCACCCAAGGTTGTATTAAAGATGCGTAGGGTTTTTCCATTTTAAAATGAGAGACATTCCATAATTGAGATATGAATGCACTAGAGTGAAGGCAAAGCAAAACCTAGAAGGATCTAGGTGGTCTCATCCAATTTCAAAAAAATATTTCATACATGATACTAGTGTCAAACCTAGATAACAACATCAATGTAAATTTCCTTAGGTGATGTTAATGTCTAGAGAGCCAAAAACATCAGAACTAGAATTTGATGACTATTCCAAAATCTCCTTGTAATTTCATCATGTTCTAGATAAAAAACTAAATTAGTATCATACCATGCTAAGTAATTCACTTCTTTATTATTTCTATTTATAACATAGTTGTACTTTCCATATTTAGACAATCTCAACATAATAAATTTAGTGTATTTTATATATAATTTTACCATCTAATTGGCCTACTATAGATCTAATTATAACCCTTGTGCCATTTCATTTCTATATACCCCTTTAAAAATATAGATTCTAACAAATAGGCTTCAACCCAACAAACTTATAAAATAAATTAGGTTGAAAAGAATCCTAAGGAAACATAACAATATTCAATTGCTTATGGTCTTAAAGTAATTCAAACATAGCTTTGGGTTATGCCTACCATATCTCCATATGCATTTACAGTAGAACTCTTTGGCTATATCGAATAGAAGTAAAAACTGATCCAAATCAGCAAGACATTTATTTTCCTCATGAAGGCACATTAATACATATTTCAAATGATAACATTACTTCTTTTACTACACATGCACAACATGAGGAGGAACATGCTATGTACCTTCTTAACCTATCCAATAGTGATGCAAACAATGTAAAAGATCCAAATTAAATTTTTAAGGTTCATAGTGGGGGAGATATCTATGTCCATCCATTGGATGTCATCATAGGATGATATTTCTTCTTCAAAAATTACAAAAATACCAAAAAAAATGAAAAACATTCAAAACTCCAAAAATAATTTCAATATTTACATGTTCTATTGGATCTTTGGCATCCATGTGCTAATTACACATTAATGAACAAATTACTTATTTACTCTTACACATATGTATCACACTTCTACTTGAGTGTGATATAAGCATACATGGATACACGCTACATTCCTATTTTGAATGTTGGGTTTTCCATCTACTCATGTCATATATACATTGGGGGAATACACTTCTTTGGTCTTGATACATAGGTTATATGATTTGATGGTCACTCTATATTATCATGTTTGAGCTATTATCCATGATTACATATTACATGGGGTTTTTAATATGTTATGCATTTGACATACTTTTCCTAACACATTGGATCTATGGTCCACTCTGACATGTTTATGTTGGTTGCTTAAGCTTTAATTTATGCACTTATTGGAGTGTTTTATATTCCTTTTTTTAACATTTGAATATCCTCCTTTACTTATGGTCCCCATGCCTATGTATGATTTCATTAACCTTTGCATATGTCATTGTTTATTGTATGGACATTTGAATATGACATTCTTGATTTTATGGACATTTGATTAAGTCATGTCCCTTTTATTTTGCATCATTTAAACATGCCCCTTGTTTGTGGTATATTTGAATCATTGCATTTTGACTTGATTTTGATTGATTTTATGTGTATATGCTTGATTTTCTTGTTGAGATTGTATTGTTACTATCTAGATGTTTTCATGATCTTTATCATGCATATTATGCCTACATATGATCACATTGGTTCTATGTAATTCAATAAAACATTTACATAGACATGTTCCTTCTATAAGTTACATGGTTACATTCACAGAGTATATAGTTGTCTTATCATTTTAAGGTGAGGTAACTACTAGTTATTATCTTTCCCTCATCTCAAGGGGGGGCATATTAGTGGGGGCATGTCATAGAGGCATGTTCTCCATACTTGGCACAATTTATAGGTTCAATGGGGGCATTCTTTGGAATCATGTTCTCCACACTCACTCAATATATGGTACTTATATTAATTTTTAGATTCAATGGGGGCTTGTCATATGGGCATGGACTCCACATATTCATAGTTCTCAAATTTAATAGGGGCATGCTTTGGAAGCATGTTTTCCGCATGTATTTATTATTCAACATCTCTAGTTTATAGTGGAGGCATATTTTTGGAAACAAGTCCTACACATTGGTACTTACATGAGTTTTAATAATTCTTCATATATAGTGGGGAAATAATTTAGAAGCATGTTATCCACACTTACATAATTATCTGAATTGGTCAAAGCACACAGTTATATGATTCAGGTTCAAAGTTGTGTAAGAATTCTATACATTATTATTATTATTATTATTATTATTATTATTATTATTATTATTATTATTATTATTATTATTATTATTATTATTATTATACATAATTTCAGCATGAAACATATGTAAGGTGCATATGTTATGTAACATGTGCCCAATACTTTAAAATCTAAATCAATTTCAGATTTCAAAACCTTTCTATGGACTATTACCACATCACAATTTTTTTTTTTGTATTGATACCACATGGAATTTTATAAACTTTATTGAGCCAATGTACTACAGTAGTTGGTTCATTTTTTGGTATGGTTAAGGTGATAAAATCACTCAATATTTCCAAGTTTTTAGGTTGTACTTGATCATATAGCCTCACCAGGTTATAAGTATCATTGGGTTGTATGATTGAGCTAATCTCAACTTCCAGGTGACAACTCACTTTTGCTCTAAAGTTGGGGGCATGTGACTTATATATATATATATATATATATATATATATATATATATATATATATATATATATATATATCCTTGGATAGATGAACTTTAAATATTTATATATATTTATCCGAATCTTAGTTTTAGATCCTTACAATGATACATCTCTTTCAAAACAACTTGCCAATAGGCAAGGTAATTGCATCGACACACATGTGTACTCCTAAACCTTTCTCTTTAAATTTAAATATATTTCAAGTAAATTCAACCTAAATTATATACACTAATTTTATACTATAACATGCTTTTGGTTACAAGTCAACCACTATCAAATCACTCAAGTTGGGCACACACTCAGGTATGCATTTATTTCCTTTAAAGTAGCAGTCTAATTACTAGATTAAAGGGGGGTAAATGTAGATGATATATTATGATTACATATCACCTCAATCTTGTACACTTGAAAAAATTAAACCTTTTTTTTTCCTCTCAATCTTTTACCTTTCCCACTTTTACAAGTCTCATATATACTCTATCTTTGTGTCCCTTGTCATATATCTCTTAGTCCAACCGGTCTTATATTGATGACCCAAGTATTTTATCTTACCCATAAGTCTTAAAATATACTTATGTTCAGTCTCTCCAAGTTTTGAGCCTATACCTTTTTTCCTACTCCCTAGACACTAATATCTAAGTCAAATAGTAACATTGATGTTATTGTTCTATCCTAATGCAAATGTCTGGTGCCCTAAAGTCATCCAATTAGCAAATGAAACATATCCTAATGGTTGGCCTAAGGGCTTTAATGTGTCTTATTACTCCAAAGGGATTGATATAAATATAATATCAAACCTCATTCATTCCTCACCTTCAAATACCTAAAAAAAGACCAAAGACATTCAAAGATCATTAAATTGATCAAAAGCTTCCCTATTTATTCCTATTTCCATACTAGTAATTGGGACTATAAATATATAGGTCTAAGTACTAAAGGATTAGTCCAAGAGTCAAATTTTCAAAGTTACAAGTTATATCACTATTGTACTTGCTTTTCACACATTGTATAATTCAAACACAAGACAACATGTAGGGGATAACTACATCAGTCTTAGGCCCTCTTCGAAGTATTGGATATGTAGGCAATATCCTTTGATAGAGAGGTCATTGGGGTCAAATTGACATCGTGTGACCACTAACCTATTTTTCCCCAAGATCATATTAAAGATGCAAATGTAGGGTTTTTCAATTTCACAAGGAGCTATAGTCCATTACCTAGATCTAAATACACTAAAGCAAAAGGTGAAGTAAACACAAGAAGCATCTAGGTGGTCACAACTTGCTTCAATACATATTATGTACAAGACACTAGCATCAAAACCAAACAATAGCATAAATGTAACCATCCTAGGTTGACATTATTATCTATAGATCCAGAAGCATCAAAACTAGAATTTGATGATTGTTGCATAATCTCCTTCCAAGCTACTTTTATCTTGTTCTAGATTTAGAACTACATTAACATAAGAACAAGCTCAGTACTTCACTTATTTATTATTTATATATCTATCATAGTTTTACTTTTCATATTTAGACTATCTAAGCATAATAAGTTCAATGTATGCTTATATTTGAGTTTAACATCTAATTGGCCAACTATAGATCTGATTATCACCCTTTTGCCATTGAATTTATATACCCCTGTAATAATATAGATAACACCAATATAGATTCCATTTTAGGGTTAAATAGTGGGATAATATCTATAGACTCAAATCTCCCCTATCTTCTTAAGTGTCACTACCATGGGACTAACCTAATATCAATTATCAACTAGATATATTATTTCATCTTCCACAATTCAATTAATTTAACCTTTTACCTTTATTTTCATGCTGAGATTTAAATTATAAGGCCATTAATTTATTGGTCATGCAAACTCTTTTAATTCAATATGTATCTCTCCCAAGTAAGGGTCTGCGTCCTTAACTTCAGTGAATTTAGTTAAGAAAACATCTTCATAATACTAAAAGAATTAAACAACCTATGAAACCTATTGTTGTGTCTAGTAATCCCCAATGGTTATGATTATTGGCGTTGTATTTGTACCAATGTTCCTAAGAAAATTGTATTGGTTCTTTGTAAATTTTTCCATTTCTGCCTTTATAGAATCCATCACTTCCCCTTTTCCTATTTTCTTTATGATATAAATATTTCACAACTAATTTTATTCATCCTTTTTTGCATTATTATATTTAGGTAGTTTTGTATTCCTTTCAAGTTCAAGTAATTTGTTTAGATTTAGGTCCTCCTCATTTCTTGTGTGATTAGAGACACTTTCACTATCCTAAATCATATTGCATGACTTCAAAATAAATATATTTTTTCCTTATTATGGAAATTTTATACAACCATATATTGGTGGTGATAGCTTTGAATTGTATTTTTTTTTTCATTCGTAGAGCGTATATTCTTCACTCATCCATGACAAAATAAAATTTTCAATCTCTACAAATCCCTATGCACCATCAAGTTTTTATCCTAAAAAAAGGTTCAAATGAACTCTTGCTAGATTTGGGGCCATATCTTAGTCTCTCATATATGTTCTTAGTGTATATACCAAGATTTTGATTGAGAGGCTAAGGTTCATTAAAAAATATGCACTTAGTATCTTGGTTCATTTTGTTAATATTTCTAAGAATTAAGACATATGTGGACATGCATATATAGACATTATCCTTCCTAAAAGAAGGGCCACTTTTATAAAATAGAGGGTGTGATATTAAACATTTTTGATAACATTTCAAATGATTCTTCCTAGCTAAGTTCAATGGACATTTTAACATCCCACTAACTAGTTCCAACTCTCTTTAACACATATTTGATCACACTGACCTGTGTCTCTATAATTATAATATGATTCTCCTACCTATAAATAAACACTATCAATTCTTCTATGGTAAAATATTGAGTTATTTACCGCTTTGTGGAAAACACCATTCACATAGGACTCACTTCATCATTTTCTCATAACCAATTATGCAAGTGGACATCTGAATCACTGGTAACAAATGAAGTTGACTCCCAAGGCATAGTAACTTTAGTAGTTAGTTTAATATAATATCTATTACTAACAAGTAGTTGATAAATAATGCCAATATATAACCATGATAGAGATCACACTGAAGAGGAGTTATATTCTATTGTCTGAAATTATTGAAATCATTACAATTTTTAAACTATTTGACCCCATTAATATTCTCCCTTTTTCATCTATGGTATCCCCTATGTAGGTTGTTAATCATAAATAAAATTCTTACTTCACACTTATTCTGACTTAGGCTCTATATTAACTTTAAATAAGATATCTACCTAGTTTTCATATGGAAAGGAATGATATTTTGGCATTATATATGGGTTGTGCTTAGACTTGTTCAATGGTATTACAATATTAACATTGATTTGATGTGATTCTAATTGATTATACACTATATTGATGGGCATGTGACCATCATGGGCCCATTTATTCCCAACTAGAGCAAGATAGTCAGTTTAATCTATGTTCATGTTAATCACCTTGAAATCCCCACACAATATTATGTTGGATACTTTTATTTATACATCCTCAAGCCTTCCAATAGGATTGACTTGACCATATTCTACTAAACTCATTGTTATGGGACTGTAACTTATATTTGGCCTTCTGATAGCTTCTCAGGTTGATCTAGAAATCATATTTATAGTGATTCTAAAGTAAAAAATAACATTAGAAACTGCATACCTTACAAGCTCAATATCCATTCTTGCATCCATCCCAAGATTTCTTAATTTTGACATACCAAACTAGTTTTTATATTATTAGATGTCACTTTTGTGCATAGTCTAAAAACTTATACAATAAATTTTTTATATTTTGAGAAATATATTCATTTTGTAGGGTACTTACTAGTGATAGGCAGTCTGCTAAGGCCATACCTATTCCATATTATTGCATTATTTATATGATCTATCCATGCATTTTTGCCTTGACTACCACAAGATCTCCTTCAAGAGTATCTTTATTATGAGTTGACTATAATAGTTAGGCCACTTCATTCATCATAACATTATCTTTTGTAGGATGTGGACATTTTTATTCATGTACCTTTCATGTTAATTTTTTTAGGCATCTTTAAAGGTGGAATAATTATTCATTATGTTGATTCTTAGTAACAACCTAGGCAAAACCCTATTCTTTTGATCGAGAGCTTATCGTGTTCATATTTCTTATTGTCTTTTCTTTCCTCTATTTTTATTAAATCAGTAAATCCTCAATATTATGTTATTTTATAACTCTGCAATATATGCAAAAAATTTACCTTTGAGGATTGTGTGATATGCCTCATTTCACCACACAAATTATAAGTAATCAATTATTGAGACTGTAACCTTTCACTCTATTTTGGTTCCTACCATGATAACCTCCTTATCTTTAAGGTGAACCCCATCCTTTTTTTGATTAGAATATCCTCCATATTTCCTTTAAGGGGATGGATGTGATTAATTAGTTGACATTATTGCATAGGCAGAACCCAATTAGGTTGTTGTGGGGATGTTTCAGCCCATCCTTATTTTTAATGAGGTGAAATAGGTGTCCATCTAGGTTGATATTGATGTGGAGGATATGTTTCTAGGGAACCCCATCCACCTTGTGTTGTCATATCAACATCCTGACCAAGTGTATTTTTTTAGGTGCAGGAGTTTATTACATGATGACCACAAAGACATTTCTAGTGATATACTATTTGAGCTCCTAAAGAGATCTATAATTATTTTGATCATGAATATGGGATTTAAAAAAACTACAAGATACGCTTTGTGGTTTTCACATATAATGTTAAAGTAAGTGAAAATTAGTAGTTGCATGGCCTATGATGTGACATATATTTCATAATTAAAATTTTTATTCTTGGACATTCATTTTTATGGTGTTCATCTTGCCCACATTCAACACATATTATAACAATCCTTTCATTCTCTTATCTCCTCCATTCTATGCAATACCACATCTAGTTCGGCATTAGTCTTTATATTACTTGTAAGACAATCTTCATGATCCTCTAATTGCTCCACCCTAATATTAGCTAACCTAGCATCAACTTTGGTGGGAAACTTAGCTTGAGCTATATTTAATTGAATATTACTGCATAGTCCCTCAATAGACCATACATTTTTATTAGTACTGAATCTAAAAATTCATTTTATCTATAACATCAAAGAATCAACAATCATACTCCCATATGAATTCTCATGTCTTTTATCTGATATATTTGAAATCATTGATAGTATGACTGGCACACTTTTACATTTTGGATTCTTTTATCATTTTTTTCTTAACATCAATTAAGACCAAATTAGTGTGGTTCTTCTTGAATATGAAATCTAGAGATCTAGCAATCCAATCTCCTATAAGCTCACACTTCTTATATTCATCTATATTGACACCCTTATCCTACCACTTCATTTTTTAGGTCAAAAAATATTGTTTAGGGTCAACATACCCATCATATGGAACAACGTGACAAATTCTCACATAAAAAGTTCCATAGTTAATCATAGAGGATTACTTGTAACTAATTTAGGGAATGTTTAGACTGATATATTTAAAATAGTTGTGATGATAGTTAGTTTACTAACTACATTGTGATCAACTAATATTTTTGCCTTACCTTCTAATTCATTTTTATGTCTCTTTAAAACTCTTGTAACTTATTCAAACCATTTATCAATTGTTTTGAACTCCTTGAATATTTATAATATAATGGCCCCTATAGTTAAAGTAGACATAGGGGATATTCCCTCTGGAGTGAATGAAATATCCTCAGAGTGTTTATAACGACCAATCATGAACCCAACCTAAACCTATGTTTTATTAGAGCACCTTGGAAAAACTATCTTTCCCATTCTAAATATAATCAATGATTCTATATTTTCTCACTAAAATTATTGTTTATCACTTCTAACTACTATTCAACTTTACCTTCATTTCCCTTTCTCTTCCACTTTTAGGTTAGTACCCAATTCATAGTTGATCCCTGCATTCCATTCAATTTATATACTCCCTTCATTCTCTTTTGGATCCTTATAAGCATCACACTAATTATATTCCTCTAGAGGTGTATTTTCACATGTTCCCTCTATAGTATCTCTACTTATCCTTATTGTAACTACAATTATCCCTTCATCTTTTACATGGATTTGTTTATTCCATTTTTTGGGTTTTGTAGTTCTTGTTTAAGTCTGAAATATCTTTAAAATATTATTCGTTATTTACATCCATAATTTCAGCCTCATTCAATTGGTCTAGTAACCAGGGTTCCTCTATAATTCATTCATCCTCCTCCATTTCATATCTCCATGCTGCCTCTACCTGAATAATCCATGTCAGATAAAATGTGCACCATGGCCTTGTCCAAAACCATAATTTTCAACTATAAAGGAAGTCACTTAAATTTTTTATGTCTACTTACCCTGACAAACAAATCATGTGTAGCTTCAAACGTAACATACCCCTACATAAAAAATTTATCAACATGCTCATCAATGGTAGTCTTCACCCAATTATCAATCACACAAGTCCACTCAATGTCTAGGTTGTGAAACCATTGAAATTTTTCTTCACTCCAAATAAAATATTCCATTATATGTAGTATAAAACAATAATATTTGAGTCTAGATAACCATGCTAACTCAGGGAACTCAAACCAAAATATTTCATATATTTCTCCATAAATATAGGTAGAAATGATGTCATGGGTATGCACTCCTAGTATTACATATTATTATTTTATGAATGCATGTATTATCAAGTCTAACCAATTCTTGAGGTCCCTTTGAATATGAAACCATATTAGCATTCTAAGGTCCCAACAATGAAACCATTGTTAGCAAAAATCCTTGGTTTTCCTCATCATAGATCATTAATTATTTTATTATGATAGATTCTGATTAAAATCACCATATGTTAATATTTTAGAACATAGCTAGGAGATAGAGTGTGGAACTATTTGAACATTCTCAAGGTTAGCTACAAATTGAACATTGCATAGACCAACAAATTTACATTAAGTATATTAACTCACCATATTCATCATTATAGGTAGATAGATAGAATTTATACTTCTTGATATAATGAAGATACATTAGTTTCCGAAGAAACTTGATTTAGATCACATAATAAGTTTTAATTATGTGTAAATCCAAAAACTTTTATTGAATCATAAAATAGTTAGGAGAGCTAACCATATTCCTCTACCCATACCAAGTATATATAGACTTATAATACAACATGTCTCTTTGTTTCTTTGACCTTTCATTTTCATTTTTTCACAATTCAAGGTAGATGTTCCATATTCCAATATTTACATCGACTCATATGATACATTATACAATATATAAAAAAATATGTCTGACACATGTTCATATTTATACAAAACATGTATGAAGTACACATCTAACTTTTCTACTAACAAGTATATCATGATTATAGGACATTTAAATAAAGTATATATAGGACTCCAAAAGAAGTGTTTATTGGAAACAAAAACATGCACATTGCACAATTTATTTTTTTGCCCACTTCAAATACATAAAAACATGTTTCTCTCAGGGAGATGCATGCTTTGTTCATAACATAGATAGTGAATACTATCACATATTTATTTAACAAAAAAAAAAAACATATCATGAATATTGTGAAAACAAGAATCCCTGTCTATTTTGTGTAACACATATTTGAATTTGCTCAACATTTCAATCAAAAAAATATAGGGACACAAAATAAGCATTCATTACTAATAAAAACTTACATGTTATACCTACTTAGAGTTGGAAGATAATCTCAATAGATAAATATAATATAATACCAATGCCATCACCTATGTCGATGCTCTCTATATTTTTTAAGCACATTAAAATTATTGACATGATGTAGAAAAACCCATTGAAAGAAAATCAATTAAGAGCATTGAGTGAAAATGCACCTTAACATGGTTCACTTATTTTTTTTTAAATTCATTAAATTTTACTCAAATTATAGTTGAAACAAAAAAAAAAACATAGCTATTCTTAACAGGGTAAAAAATTATCTATTTTTTTACTAATCTAGAGTTTCCCATATGATTAGAAAACTATTTATACTAATAAGAAAGGAAAAACAATTTTATTCAAGAAATTAAAAAAAATAATTATTTAAATTTTTTTAATGTCAAACATGATAAATGACAAGTAGCATAAATTTAAAAAAGACAAATGTTGATGACTATATAATTGCCTTTAACAAGATAATAAAAGCTTATGTGATCTATAGAGTAAGCACATCTCAAAAGAGACATGTCAAGTTTCAAAAGAGAAAAAGTATAAATATTTTATATGAATATAATATATAAAAAAATTAGAAAAATAATAATTTTTAAATATTAAATCACATAATTAAATTTAATTTGAAATTAAATTGGAAACAATGAATTCTCATAATTGCATTTGATTTGAAATCGAATTGATTACAATAAAATCTCATAATTGAATTTGATTTGAAATCGAATTGGTAACTATGATGGTTAGATTATTTGAAGGTAGGTGGGTGTTTTTTATATAATACTTCATCTAAAAGTTAATTAAGTCAAATTGGAAAAAGAAAGAAAATTGATTTGAAGCTTACTTGAACGTATATTATAACAGACTACTTAAATTCATAAGACTGCATTAGGTTGTGCAGTTGGTGTTCGATATCTGGTTATAATGTTACGAGGAAAGTGAATGTATTTTGGAGGGGCGATTCCATGGATAGTCTTCCTGGCCCAATGCAATGTAGGGAGAATTATGCCAAAGAGGCATACCATGAAAACTATCCAAACAATGGGAGCAAACACCCAAAATGCAAGCCTTATGCACTCGCTTAGTAATAATAGGATATGGTGGTCATGTTGAGTGAACAAGAATTTTTTTCCTTATCGCTATGCATGCAAGAAGAATGCACACCATAACCCACACAATCACTTCCAACCATAAACACTTGGGTGCCACTACCAAGTGTATTGTTGCACCCAATGTTAATGACAATGATACTAATGATATGCATAATGTAGTCAGTCAAACTGAAACTAGTTATCATTGTGTCTTTTGTTTGGTTACCAAAGAGTGCAAAAGTAAGGAGAAATTACTAATCAATATAATAACATAAGGCCAAGGCATCAAATAGCACAAATAAATTGAAGAGGAAGGTGTTAATCAATACAACGGTTGATGTGTCCTTTTCTTAGGAATCAATACCTCCTGGTAGAATGAAAGCAGCTGCAAAAGCAACTGTTACAATTAACACTGCACTTATATAAACTCTGTTTTCCACTTTGATTTTACAGCACTAATTGGTGAGCTCTTCGTTGCTGCTGCCTCTGTAAACCTCCTAGTAGCACAACTTTGTAATAGATAGTTTTCAATCTGTAACAAAATCAGATTAAAACAATAAAAAATGAGCGATTAACAAATGGAATCTTTCCTAGTAGATAGTTTTTAATCTGATATCTTGTGTGTTTTACATAGTTATATTTATATAGACTAAATTGCATTTCGATCTAAAGACAAAATTCAAGAGACTTGTGCTTGTGATATAATGCACTTATCCCTACTCTAATCGAAAAACATTTATAAGGCAAACACAAATAAATCCTCTTACATGGGATTGTAAAGGAAGATTCCTATCCCAAATTAGTCCCTGGCTGCACTTCTAAGTTCTGAAAAAAAAACCTTCACCTTTCATTTGTGGCGAAGTCACTTACACTTATATAAGTTGTGGGTCTGCATTTATGCTCTCTACTGCTATGTCTAATGTCGTTTGCCCTTGTTGTCAACGCAATCAATCAATCTTTCTGACACTACGGATGTTATTATAGTTTTGAGATCATATATTCCCCCAATAGTTCTGTCAAATATTTGAGCTACATTTTTTACGGCTAGATGCAAAGCTTTTCTACCATCTTTGTCTACCATTTCCACACAATCATTATTGTGTTTTAATCTCTCTTTCACTAAACTTGCATTCCCCTGTTTCGCTATTCTGGTCCATTTTGTAACAAGAAAGGATATCTTCCTTAATAATCATTTCGCCAAATTTGGCAAATTTTATTTGAGTCCATTTCAGGAATTTGCCATCGGTTTATTCCAGTACCCGGAATCAATATAGCCATGTGTAACGATGTTCTATAGAAATTATTTGCTTGTGTAGCAAGCACGAGTCTCAATTCTAAAAGCTTCTTAATTACACCTGCACGATGAAAAAAATTCCAGTAAAAGCGTATAATAAATAGGCAAAAATAAATTATTATAACATATTTAAGAAGAAGGAACATACAAATTATTATAATCTCTTTTTAAAAAAGAGAGTATCTATTTTTGCACAATTATTTATTTATTTATTTATTTATAGTTGGCTCGTGAAGTTTTCCGTATCAGCCATGTTTTTTCACCGAAGATTTTCGATCAAACGACAGTGTATGCGTTTTAATATAAATTATTATATTTATAAAAAAAATATAATAACTAAAACTTGGAAAAGAAATCATAACATAAAGATATATCGGTAAAAATTAATTTAAATTTATATGGATTAGTAGGTGAAAGTTTTAATTTATATGGGTTATAGTTCAATGGTGAGAATGATGGTGTAAATATTATTGTCAGATATCTATCAAAATACACATTTTATGAGATACTAAAAAGAAATGAGTTTGGATCATGCTTCAGAGAAATTTATGGAATAGATACCTTTCAATCCTTGATACTATACAAACAAGGACATTTTGACAGCTAAGTATCAAATCATAAGATAAGTGAGATAGCTAAGCAAAAAAAACAATCCTAGATAGAGGGGGAAGTGGATCATCATTAGGGTACTGAGTAACATAAGAAGAAGGCTTGGTCGAAGGAGGATCAAGTGCCACCCACCCATTCGGAGTGGTTTCTAAAGGAGACAATTACAAAGAAACTATGATTCCCCAATCAAGAGGCAACGACACACATTACCCACTAATTCACCACTTTGTTCACAAAAATTCTATTGAGATGGGCCAATCGAGGTTTTTCCATGTGGTGAAAAACTCCATCCCACCTGTTGAGGTGGAAGGAAGTAGAAGCAGCTATGAAAATAGCTCTACCGACCTCTGGGTACCAGTGGAGGAGTGCCATGCAAGGGTGGGTTGGAAGGAACACAACTCATGATAAAAAGAACACTCCCTTAGTGGTCGAGGAGCTCCTACAGATACAAAGAATTCAAATCAACCTTCTCTACTTGCACTTGGATATGTAAAAAAGTAGAAGAAACAAAAATCACTTTATCATTAACATAGAATTACATTAGAAAGCTTTTCATTATTAAAAAATGTTGAATTTCTAAACTTTCATAGCTGAAATAGATCATAATTTTGAAAAAATGCCATAGAAAGGTAATGTATGGAGGCTACTAAACATTATGCCCAAAAAAGGCCATTTGCCAATTGAGTGGCTCTCGCTGATAACACTGAAATAAACTATGAATCCACTACTAGGTTATCTTCTCTCTTAGACATGTCTGTAAAAAGGTACCTAAAGGTTTTAGGCCAAAATCATGCTAGGAACTTGGGATTAGGGTCCCAATGTGCTTGAGACACTCCCCAAGAGGAAGGCCTTGATAAACCAGTAACCAAAGAAAGTGTCCTATTTAGTCTAGCAATCCATGTTCTAGGTGAGGATTTTAGATTCCACTTATTAATTTACCCAAATCCAAAGAAAAAGGAATCTTAATACAATAGAAGAGTCCATGAGAATAATTTTATAAGACACTATTGAAATTCCACCTCCAATTCCTCTACTAGGCAAGTGGGGATTATAGACCCATATTATGAAGCATGATATATAGAATTAATAATTGAATAAGTAAAATAGAAGGTAAGTTTGAATATAATAGCTTATGCTTAGTTTCTAGAGAGTGCTATGGGATCCAATCTCGAGAGGAAACCAAACCCTAAACATTATAAATTACGTTTTCGAAGAGTTGAAGAGCTTTTATGATAGTCATATCATAAAAACAAAGGTTAGAGTTTATCATGAATAGGGACCACCAGAGATTGTGGTCATTAAAATAGAGACCAATTCTAAAACCATCACTACCCCACTTTAGATAAGGCTTTACCTCCTCAAAATATTTCTAGATTTTCTTAGCCACAAAAGACCCTTCTATCTTGATATGGACATAAATAATCAAAAGAGTGTGAAATACAATGTTTTTCTAATGATTCTTTCCATAAGGAGCACCTTAAAAAAATTGAAATACAATGTCTTATGAGAATTTTCTAAGCCTCATTCCCCTCAACAACTCTTATGATCCATTTAGTACAACAAGTAGTGCTTTGTCTATAAATATCGATAATGCCCATTCCTCATTTATCATGAGGAAGGAAGTAAATATCCCGAGCTAATTTGTGGAAACCATGAGTTTTCTTAACATTAGTCCAAAGAAAAAATCTAAACGCCTTTTTTAATTTTACATATAATGCTTTAAAAATATCCCAACAAGAAGAATAATAGGCATGAGTGGTTGCAAGAATTTTAGAGCGTAATTTAAACTTGCCCATGAGGAAAAGAGGTTTTGTAATCCAATAAGTGATTCCCCCTTCCCTACCCCATTTGAATGTATCTGATTTATGAATCAACTACCATATATCATTTTAGTGTCACTCAAGAAATGGCATCATGCTATCTATAACACTAGGTTTTAACCCATTGTAGGTTTGACCCAGAGGCTGCGCCAAAAATATCAATGCTTCTTTTTTTTTAAGCATGAGGAAAAAATCATTTTAAAAATTCCCATTATTAACTTGAGAGGAGTGATCATGAAGATTATTTCCCCTAATGATCTCATGTTTAGATATATGAGCAAGCAAATAACCAAACACTTGGCTTTAGACATACAATGCTCAATCAAGAGGGAAACCTTGTTTGATAAAATAAAAAATACCAAAGTTATTTAATCATTGATGGTGAGACAAGCCGAAGATTCATAAAATAGATTCTAAACCATGGAAATAAATAAGTTACCAAAGCCCAAATCTTTAAGAATGGTGAGAATAAAAGGCCACTCGATTCTCATACGATTTTTCAAAATTGAGCTTGATAAAAAATGGCCCTCTATTGAAAGATAGAAGCCCATTCCATTCCTTCCCAAATTGAAATAATATTATCCATGATGAACTTATGTTTAATAAATCATGTTTACTTTGGATTGATTATTATAGGGAGAATATGGTGAGGTGGATCACAAAGGCTTGAACAATGATTTTGTAGGAAAAATTTAGTAGGCTAATCAACCTTTAACTGGTAATAAGCTCTAGATCAAGAATAAAATTAGTATTATTGATGATGGTTCTTAAATATTTATTATGCATTTTTTCTTTGTAATATTGAAGCAAATCAGGACCGATAAATTTCCAAGTAATTTTAAGAAATTCACATGGAAAGTCATCTACCCCTGACACTTTATCATTGGCCATGCTTTGCACATCAAAAAAAATTCATCGAGAGAAAGGGAGGCAACACAATTTTTTTGAACCAAAGGGCCTAACTTGTGAGGCACCACATCTAAACACTCCTCACATGCTTGATCTCTATTTGTCATAGTCTTCTGGGCTTGGAACACAAGTTTATAGTAGTCCAGGAAGGATGAGCAGATATCTTGTAGGTTGGTGAGACAACTATGCATTATTTTGATGGATTTAATTTGCTGCTTAGATTGAATTGCTCTAAGAGATTTGGCAAAATACTTATAATCATGGTCACCAATCTTAACTTAGTGTAATCTGGTAATGATTTGAACACCTTTGGCAGCATGGCTTTTAACATCTATTATGTTGTGCTTGAGTATGGTAGTTATGCCCTGTAACTAAGTATC
This sequence comes from Torreya grandis, assembly GCA_037957365.1. Classification (NCBI taxonomy): domain Eukaryota; kingdom Viridiplantae; phylum Streptophyta; class Pinopsida; order Cupressales; family Taxaceae; genus Torreya; species Torreya grandis. The sequence continues at coordinate 819,588 of JARHVA010004153.1, forward strand.
AAAGGGGATTTGATCAAACAAGGAAGAAACTCTCTAGTATCCCAAAAATATAATGCCATAAACATAATTTATAACATGTGCAATCTTCTTTCCATAGTGATGGAGGAAGGAGGTAGTGTGGTTGATCACATCATTCAACCACTTGACCTATATGGTAGTATATGTTGAATGTGGATCTAAGTTTCACACTCTTACGATGAGTTAGATACTACCCTCATTTTTTAGAAGTGACATATTCAAAAAAAAGATTGTGAGGGACTTTATGATGGGTAGTTCCCCATTCTAGGTTGTAAGTGATGTGACTATGGTCATAAATGACAACTTTCATGTGTATCATGATAAATTTACCACCATAAACATAAAAGTAGAGCACATGTTGCTAAGAAAGCACTACACAATCTAATCATTTGAGAACCCAATCGATTCTAGATTCAAATTTGGATCAACTAAAACATGGTTTTATATTTAATGAGTGATGCCAAAAGAGAGGGTCTAACAAGCCCCAACAGTTTTTAAAATAATACCAAGCTTCACACTCCCCTACGCATCACCGCATAGGGATGGTGCCAAACTCATCCTCAAGACTCTTAATCATATTAAAGTCAACACAAATTACCTAAGTGAAAAAGGTAGATTATCAATGACCCATACCTATAAAGTCATTCTATCATGGTCATCATTAGGAGTGTAAACATTGAGAACCCATAAAGAATATCCATCAATATCAAGCATACTATAAATAACCTGATGTGATGAGTCTCCTCTCAATAAAATAATTAAAGGGAAATTTTTTGGTAAAACCAAAATACTAGTGATACCACGTTTATCTTCATGAGAAGTGAAAAATCATGATGTGTCAAACTAGATACTTCTCATAGTGGTCTACAAAATAAACCCTAAAATCTTAACTTCTTGCAAACAAATAAGATCTAAAAATCCCAACCACTAAAAAATGACATGTATATATAATTTATGAGAGGTTTCAATGAGATCTCAAACATGAGAGTAGACATTGAGTGGAATCCTCCAAGTAGAATTCTCCCTACCCATCCTCTAAGTCATCCTTTGAGCCAAGTATGAAAAAATGATTACTTAATAATATTTGTTGTTGCATGGTAGTAAAAAAATACCCTCACAAGATGAAGTGGTGTTTAGCCCCATTCTATTCTCATAGAGAGTCATCACCATAATGAGGTGAATTATGTGATCACCATGTGGTGGGAGTGCAAGTTGAGGATGTCCCTAGCACTAGAATTCACACTCAACAAGTTATTCTCTTGAGAAACTTGGCTTTGTGGAGTCGCTAACAAACTGAGGAGTAAGGAGGGGGGGAGGATTCACATTATTCACTTTTTTCGCACCTTGTTTAGGTTTTCTATTAGGAAGAGTGGCAGTTGGCTTAGTTTTTTTATTCTTGGCAACAAATTTATTATTTGAGACAGTGGTTCACCTATCATTCTTCATAGTCACTTTTTTATTTTTAGGCGATGCTTGCTTGGAAGATGGCATTGAGTGGGCTATGAGGGGACAATCCCAAATCCTATGGTTAGGTGATTTACAATGAAAACATATGTTTGAAATGTTTATGTAGGTGACTTTTTTTGAAAAGCATTCAATCTCTTCTTCAATATTAGTAGACTCTTTCAAGGCTTTTGTCAAAATAACCTCAACACACACACTTTTTGGGATGTGAAAAATAAAAAATGTCCATTTCATGGTAAATCACATGCCATGTGTTTGAAAATATCAGAGAAGATGCCCATAATGGAAGTAGAAGACTTGGTAACTCAACCTAGAAAAACACCTTAATGGATGTTTGCTCAAGGACCTTACAATTATGAGACCATGGAGGCATAATCATTAGGGTATTCCAATAGAAACAACATCTTGAACTAGAAATAAAATCTTGCACAGGATGATGGTTTCTTAAAGGAAAATAGGAAAATACTCTTGGTGACATTTTGGACTCCAGTAACTTGAAACCACAAGGGCTCCCAATGGTGTGTAATCCATACATGAAGGGAATCCTTAGAGCGTATAAAGCCAACATAGTATGCAATAAAATATTTTTTTCATACCATCCAAAGATATTTTCAACAACATCTATTTGTAAAAAACATCAGGTTAAGGTGGATTGATAGAAAAGATACGTCATCATTGACCTTCAGGGCAAATTTATAAGCTCATTTTAGAGCCATCTTTCCCAAGTCGATGACAATGGTTATGATAGATTGGTTGAGGACCATTTATAAAAATTTAATCACCCAAAAGGTGGAGTTAAAGCTAAATTAAATGTGAGTTGATCTTGAAAATCCCATTAAGGTAGTGGGATACAAGGAAAGACAAGACAAAAAATTGTATGACAGACATACAAATGTTAATAGAGAAAGTTTTCTCAAGACTATAACTCTCGCCATTCATATTATAATTATTATTAAATATCTATGAAAAATATTACTCTGATAACAATAATTCATAAAAAACCATCTTAAAATAAGATGAACATACAACCTAAAATTTGTGCAAGTTAAAAAATTGTGATGTTTTAGTAACACTATTTTATTCAGAAGAAAAAATTGAAAGGGTGAAATTATATTAAAATAAAGTTATATATTGTAACCTAAGTTAACGTGGATTTATATTTACAAGTCAATTAATCTGAATTCAAATCTTTCAAAGAAATTACAATAAATCAGAAATAAAATTTAATATTTTGATGTAATATAAATCAATTGATTTGAGTTTAATGAAAGTTATTAATTTAGTGTACCCTTATATTTATAAATTAATTGATCTGAATTAAGAAAAAATCATTAATTTGTTTTCAAATAAATTTGTATTCATTATAAATATTCAATTCCAAAATGGTCATTTAACTTTTTCGAAATTAAAGTATAAACATTCTATTTTTTCAAATTCTTTTAACATCTATTAATATTCAAAATATGATTAGTATTGCCATCCACTTTAAAAAAAAATACAAATCCCCCAAAATACATTCCCCGATTTAACAGGCTATATGAAGCTGTGTTTCGTGTTGGCGTTACCTTTTTGACAATGTCGTGTAGAGCAAGCTCATGAAGAGCTTGTACATTCCCTGATTTTGCAGCTTCATGCAACATTCTGTTTATCCCTTTACAGAGATAGGCACTTTGATCCATAAACCTTGGGAACTAATGTAAACTTAGGAAGATCCAAACTCCTGTCAAAGGGAGTCATAGACGGTATGCGACTCTGATACTCGAACTGTGGCCGGCAAACTCTGACCAACAATCGTCAGAGCAAACTATTATGCATTTATCTCTCTAATTAAAGAGAAAATTAAGGCTCAATAGAGAAGCAACCTCCAGAATTTTTAAGTTTCTAAACAACTACGTATCGACACTTTCCAAAAACGTATCTTGTAAAATAATTAAACTTTATTTAAATATTAAAAGCCATGGTCAGTTGTAACTTGGATGTAAATTGCTTGGACCATAAATCTGTGTAAGATAAGGCATATTTCCTCCAACGGTAATTCAGGTAAATTGCTTGCAAACTACATTTAGTAGATTAAGGAGGCTCTTTTTCTTTATAATTCTATGTTAAAAACATAATGTATATCTCCTCCTAATATTTTTATGACGGAGGGTTTTCATTGTCAAGCTTAAGGCATATTTTTTCCACTTTAATTTTTCTATTTTAATAATATAAGGATTTTAATTTATTAAATCAAATCAAAGTAATGTTCTCCTCAGATTGCTTTAGTTAGCCTTTGCCTTTACAAATTTAATTTCTTATCATTTTTCTTCAAATTTGTATAATTATTTATTCATTTTATTTTTTATTTTTTTACTTGCAAAGAAATTATATTTCCAATGATATCTACATAAAGAGTATATAAAATTATTAGACTACAACTATTTAGAGAAAGGTCAAGGCCTTGCGTTTCATCCTTTATATGTAGGGTGGTTCTTTCTTCCAAGGACTCAAGTCCCCACTATAGTATTGTGATTATGTGGAGATCACTTCCATGACAAGGTCTGCCACTTTTTGCTAATAGCAATGTTTTGAGTCTATTGTGAAGATCATTTATTTTCCATCATTGTTTCTAAATACTATCTCACCATTAAAAGGAACAATTTTTCTTTGGAAGACTACTAAATGTTACTCAAACAAGGTAATTTCTATTACTTTTAAGGTTTATGTTGTTAGTTTATATATATATATATATATATATATATATATATATATATATATATATATAAAAGTGGACAGTGTTGATATTAAAACATTTGAGCCTCATCATGTTAACAATGAATAAAAGAAATAATTTTAATTGTAAAATTTAAGTTTTATTATAATAACATTTTAGCTAAAAAGATATAAGCTCATAAATACATAAGTGGCTCAAAAAAATGGAAGGATAGATTTAGAGGCATAAATAAACAATTGTTTAGAAGAAAGGTGATGACCCTTCATAGATATTATAGGCAATTTGAGAGGGAGTCCATTCGATTTTATTACAATCAAATAATGATTGTTATATACAATTTTTGTGTTAAATGTATCAAAATTCATATTTTTCATGATTCTTTTAATAAGATTTTGAAATAATCCCAAGTTGTAATTTTGATTTTTTTCAAGCTGTGCACTTCATATGTGGTTTTTATTTGGACATTTTGGTCCTACATTTGAGGAGGGTATTTTCATTTTTGTTAATTTTTTATTTTTAAATTGAGTATGTAAACAACTTAAGTAGGTTCTTTTCAATTCTATCAAAACCAATTAGCTTCTGGTCATATTTGTCAAAATTTTATCTTATTAGTCTTGAAGGGATAACTAATGGAATCATTGTGCTTTAAATTTTGATTGAATTATCCATTTTTCACCAATCAAAATTTATTGTTTTTTGTGTGTTGAAAAAATGTAAGCTTTATAATAGTTAATATGTGTATTTGTTAACAAAAATTATGGAAAAATCTATTTAACTAAATTTTGATTGGTCAACAGTATGAACATGTTATTATAGAGGAGGGCATTGACATGATCAACAATAACAATAGTAACTGTCAATTACCTAAAATCTGTAAAAAATAGTTGGAAATAGAAACATTCTAACTTCAATTATTCCTAAATAATTAACAAAATCCTCCACAACTCATGGTAAGAACTTGCTATATAGAACAATAATATTTCGAGAAGACTGACAGTATATGAGATCTACTATATAGAAACAAAATCTATATATGCTTTAAAAAATAAGATATGATTTTCCCACGAAATCAGTTTACTTTAACCTTTGATTAAATTATCCATTTTTTACCAATCAAAATTTATTATTTTATGTGTATTAATTTTTTTAAAAATTTACAATAGTTAATATGTGTATTTGTTAACAAAAAATATGGAAAAATCTATTTAAATAAATTTTGATTGGTTAAGACTATGAATATGTTATTATAGAGGAGGGTGATGACATCATCAAGAATAACAATAATAACTATCAATTACCTAAATATCTGTAAGAAATAATTGGAAACAAAAACATTCTAACTTCAATTATTCCTAAATAATTAAAAAAATCATCCACAAGTCAGGGTAAGAACTTGTCGTATAGAACAATAATATTTCGATAAGATTGATAGTCCTTGAGATCCACTCTATAGAAACAAAATCTATATATGCTTTAAAAAATGAGATATGATTTTCCCGTAACGTACGTGCCAGTACTGCACATGATTTTGGATGAGGATATCATTAACAGATGATACATTCATGGCTGTATTGGAGAAATTCATGCAACGTCAATAGCCACACGTCATTTTCCATTTTTGTAATTTTCCTGTATTACAATAGTGTAATATTCCAAATATTATTTTCTTACTATCCACATGTTTTCTTGTGAGGATATGAATTGAATTTTATCCAGTCCTAAGCACTTATAAGAAGGGCATTTCTGCAAGTTGCAACCACAAACAATGTATATCTGTCATCGACCTCATTGGGTAGGTATCTTTTTCTTTATGCGTTGTACACTTGCAATTGTAAGATGTAGTTTTTTTATGTGCTGATTAAACCTGAATCTTATTTGTTCTTGACTTGCATTAAATTTTCCCTACTTCATTAGGGTTTTAAAATTATCTCTTCCTACTTTAATTTTATTATTATTATTCTAAAAAAGCAAGGCTAATTGATGTTGACGGGTCAAATTTTGAATCTTGTTCCTTACCTTAGAACAAGGATTAAAAACTATCGATTTCTCTATTTTCTTCTTGTTCCCTTAATTAGGGTTAATTTTGTAGTAAAATCAAGTACCTTCAGCCAAATGTGACAAAGAAATATGTAAATCCACACTTGGTAACCTTCTTTAGTAGCCTCTTAGCTTTTAGGAAAATGGAAGCTTTGAGGTAGGATGCATGCAAACCCTAAACAAATACACCAATTGTTTGTCTAAATTCTTTAATTTTTTTATGAAATTTCATAAAAAAGGTGATCACATGCAATGTAATGGTTGTTAGATATATAGAAATGAAAATTCAAAATGAAGTAGAAGCAAAAAAAAAATTCTCTATAACTGTATGTTGGTAATGTATTTCCCGCTCTCTCCTTTAAATATCTGCTTGCAATAGTTTTCATACGAGTTAAATTTTTTAGGTAAGACCATTATGTGATTATATAGTTTATTTATTTGGGAAGATTTGGAAAATTATCAGTGAGTTATTTTTTTCACAAGCCAAAATATAGCAACGAGCTTCAAAAGGCTATCTACAACATTCTATAAGCCATAACTAACTTGCAACCTTTATTTTCCATGCTCTAGATGGTTCATTATGAGGTAAAAATTTAAGAAATCTTTGAAATAATAATCATTTCCTAGATATGGGGAACAAGAAGTCAGAAGGAAGTAGAATTTGAAAAATTTCCCTGTAAATGTTTGTTGGCAATGTATTTTGTCATGTAAATGTCTCCATGTAATAGTTTCTATAAGAGTTGTAATAGTTTCTATAAAAGTTAAATTTTTTTGTATGACCATTCATATTGTTGTTTTAGTGATTATATAGTTTATTTGTTTTAGAATACGTAGAAAATTGTTAGTGATTTGTTTTTTTACAAGTCAAATATAGTGTGGAACTCTAAAAGGATATCTACAACATTCTATAAACCATATTTAAGCTTAGTTGTAATACTAACGTCAATGCAACAAATTTAGCTTCATATGTTGAGGTTTGATCCATGTATATGGATTACATAAATTCACTCACCCCTAATTATCAATAATAAGTTCATTATGACTAGCTTGCCAAGGAAATTCTTGAAGTTCCACTGAAGTTTAGTTTGAAGAAATTTTATGAAATGCTCACCTATTTAAGATAGTGGTCACTTGGTTGGGATTACTTCATGAATGCTTTTAAATTATTGGGGAATATTGTATTAGGAAATAGTAATGTCCTTGAGGCATTTTCCTTTTGACATCCTGAGAAATGTTGTTCTCTTAATCACATTTTTTTTTTGATGTTGTGCTCCAATGTTTATAGGAAATGATGGTGGAAACTGATGGGTTCATGCACACTGTGGGAAAGAATATGGAAGTAGAACCACTTGGAAGAAAAATATAACAACATGAATGATTAAATGACCAACATAAAACAAGATAGTTGTACAACCAAAAGATTTATTTGGATCCCTAGAATGTCAATGTCAGTGTAGAGGAATTTAGTAATCTTATTAATCAATTCATCGTTAATTCACATATAAAATTATCATAGAAATATTAAACTAATTTGAAATAATTAATGACTACATACAAGTGTTTTGCATGGGTTTTATGCAAATAACAAACTCTCTACAATGGAAAAGCTCCATAAGAATTCATAATTAAACTCACTTGATACAAAACTATTACTTCCTCCATAGAATCCTCTTTATCAATCATATATGAAGTCATGTCTTTCTTGTTCGTGAAAGTGGATATTAGCTTTGAAAGAGGTTGTAATTATTAATATTTTATGTCATCAGTCTCACTGTCTTTAACATTTATTTTTGTTAGGATGCTTTATTTACATAATCCTCTTAAGGTATGCAAAATTGATTGCACTTCCTTCCAGCTTAGATGACAGCATTTGAGGGGTAACTATTTTCCAAAATCAGCTTGCGACTCATCACTTACACACATCTTAGGGCCTAAGATTCCATTCATATGGAAACTTGGAGGGCTGTATAACATCATAGGCCATTCAAAGTGATCATAAATTTAATCATGTACATCATCTATTTCAACCGATAAGACAATTGGCTATCAAACATGTAATTTACAGAATGTTGAGTCTGAAGAAAGTGCTAGTTTCATTGCATGGGATAAAACAATTTATGGTTGACATCAAAATTAATTTGAGTTCCTTTTAAAAAATTAGACAAGTTAAAAAAAAATAGCATGTCATTTTGAGTTTGTATGCTAAAGTTATGACCTTTGGAAGGTAGTGGACTTTTAATTAGAACTAGTTCAATGCTTTTATTTATTGCCCTGTCTTGCCCCACATTTACATATGCATGTGTCTATCATATTGAGTTTTGAGCTGCAAAAGTAAAAATGTCCATGTTTGAATTATGTGCATGTCCATTTTTTGTGGGGTTTATCAGTTGCTTTTGGTAGTTTTGGTGCAACATCAACTCTAGCCTTTGTGCACACCACCTTTAGATAATCGTGAGATTATATGACTATTGTTTTACTTGAAATACTTAGAAAAATTTCTTATAAACAAAATTTACAAGTTCTTAAGTGAAAATATTCTTGTTCCCATGTTTAATTGTAACATTTCTCAACAGAATGTGATGATTATGGTGCCATAGCTTGTTAGTAATCCTTTTGGAACTCTTCCACCAATGCCTCAGATGTCTATTGGTCAGAGCATAGGATCTGCTCCAACTATTCAATATGGAATATCTAGCATGCTTGTAAGTGTGGAACTAATGTTTTCAATAGGGTTGTATATTTGTTCTTTTGATTAGGTTGCTTCATCATGTATTGATAAATGATTATCTATGTAGGTTAATAAAAACCTTGCTCAAGTAAGGACAACATCCCTATTAACTCCACAACATGTAACTCCAAGGTCAAGAATCTGATTGCATTCACGAAGATATAATCTGAAAAAGGATTGTCCCAAGGTAAAGAAATTCAAATTATTATTTCAAATGTTTTTGGTTTGAATATGTCTTTTGTTTCCATGTTAATTTTTATTCTATTTTCTATTTTTGCGATACAGATATCGTTTTTCAGTGATGGTGAAGAAGCACCCAACACTCCAAATGTAGATGCAATGTTCTTCATCCCTAGTAAAAATGTAAGGACATTATTTATTCGATACCCTGATCAGTGTTCTCCCTCTGCTGCACCCAAGCTAGCAGTAAATATGAAGGAAACGATTGTACCTATTAATGATCATGGTTAGACCTCATGTTTTACCCCTTTTGTGTTGGAATTAGGGGATTCTCCATAGATTAGTTGATGATAATTGGATTTCAATTTAGATATATTTTTTTTTGCTATTACGTTTGCAATTTGAATGACTCTTGGTTGCTTATTCCTTTTTGACTTGATCATTATTGATAGCTTTGTTTTGGAACTTCGTTAATCTCATAATTCTAGGCTTTGGTCCTTATTCTTGAGATTTGGTTCATTGTGTAGAAATTGAAACTTTCTTAAATGGTTTTTTGTTTGCCCATCTGGCTATTATTTGATGTATATTTGCATTTTTAGGAACTATAGCATATGATAACAATGGGACAATGTTATATGAAAACGATGCTTCTAATAGAAATTAAGATACAATTAAAATTGTTTTAAGTCATCAAACAAGAAATTTTAAAAACCAAATTCTATACCTAAAATTGTATTTAAACACGTAAAAAATTCACCAAACAAACATATCTCACAACAATTATTTATACAAAGAACATAAGGCATTAAGGTTAGAACTTCTAATTTTCATAAATAAATAAACATAAAACACAATATTTTTTTGAAGTTTTATATACATTTTTCAAAATTTACTTCTTTATATTTTAATATAGAAAAAAATAGTTTATAGGTGAAATTGTTTCATTGAGAAAAAACTCATCAAGAATCACTTTTTATATAAAACAATAATTACACAATCCAAAATGTAGTCTAACAAATAAACTATAAGATAAATATAAAAATCAAACCCAAAAAAACAATATAAAATAAAAAAATTTAGACTATAACTTAAAATTTCACTTTAATAACTTCAATTTAAATGTTATATAATTTATATAGAAACAATTTATTTCACAAAACTAATAATTTATAGTCTTGACATAAATGTTTGAGTTGTTACCTGTTCAAATATCTTGAATACTAAAAAATTCTAGTTATATATTGACAAAACTCCATTAATATTATTGTCAATCAGTGCTAATTCTATTCTAAACCTCTCACGGGTAATCATTTCCCATATCGATAAAGGCTAGGGAATACTGATTAATACGTTCCACGAGCTTGAGCGAGAAATTTAATGAATAAACCAGTCTGGGCGATAGGCCCGGTGCTTCCTCCAAATTTTCTTGGCGGAGTAGCAAATCCTGGCGGACATCAGCGAAGAAGAGCTGGTTTTCTGGCTGGATTCGCAAGCCGACGTTCTGTCGTGTACGTTTCGCTGGGAAGCCAGACCTACTTATCACAACAGCAAACGAATGCCTTGGCCAAAGGTTTGAAATCCAGCGAACAGCCATTTGTTTGGGCTATCAAAGTTTTCCCAGAGATTGAATCTGCGACCTCGGATTCAACAGACCTCGCTAGCAGATATCTTCCTGGAGCGAACAAAGAACATAGGAGGAGTTGGTCAGCGGGGTTATGAAAAATCTGGAGGAGGAAATTGGCATAACGTCCTGCTCCAAGTCTTATGAGGGGTTCAAGGGCTCCTTCAGATTAGCAAGGGGTGATTCAGTGTCTTCTGATATGACCAGCCGGCACGAAACCCATGGCAGAATCGATCTGGTCTATTTGCCTGGAGCCTCTCACAATGAGCTCGGCATTCCGCCCAGCCCACTTCAAAATGTAGAGGACCAACCTCCTTTTCTTTCAAAGGACGATTGTTTTTCTCTTTGTTTGGACTTTGCCGTAAATGCAGAGCATAACGACTATGTTGAAAAATGGTATTTTGAGGATGATTTTGTGGACACCTGAATCTAACGAGTACTCACAAATTTTATGTGATTCATACTCTTCATGAGTTATAAAATTCATATTAAAAAATGTTAAATATTTAAAAATTGTGATTGGTTGTGAAAAGTTTTGTAAGTGTTGGTTTGTAAATTAGAGTCAATTTTTCATTGTTGTTTTAGATATTCGTGTGAAGAGATGTTTATTGATGGAGAAATTTTTTAGTGTAGTGTTGGTGCGGAGAACATGGCCAAAAGAAAATTAGTCCCATCAGTAATCATTGTAACCTCTTTAAAATTATTTAACACTATTAGAGTTTTTTATAATTGTACCTTCACTGTTTATTAATGATATGTACCTTTTCTATTATATCCTTCTCTGAGCATATTTCCTTATTACATTTAAAACAATGAATATAAATGTATTCAATCAATTTTCCCTTCACTATTTATTAATGATATGTATGTTTTTTCGAACTGACCCTTAAGTCTTGATTAGTTTTGCTATTTATGGGAACTTCTATGGTGCATGGTGAAAGACCAAGCCCATGATGTACATCAACTGATTAAGACTAGGAACAAGTTGCTCAATAGGTGAGAACAAACATTGGCCCTAGTGGCCGAAGACTGGCATGTGCAAACTTGTGCATTCCACATGTGTGTGCCCAATGGAGATTGCTAACAAGGCACGATACCAACCAACTAAGTACAAGTCCACGTGTGCAAATTGACAGAACAATAAGATCAAGCCAAACAAGACCACGCGAATCTAGGCACCACACTTGAGATTTTGGGGATAAATGGCAGAGTTATGACTAACACTCAATCCTGACAGACAATTGAGAAGTGAAGATGAAGGATCAGGTAGATAGCCTCGAACAATCTAGAGCAATAACTACCAAGTGGAAAACCAACATGATGACTGCTAAGTGGTGGTAGTTGAGCTACCAAGTAACACACAAGGTTGTGGAATAACAGTAAAAGGAATACACCTGAATAGGAGAATAGGATTGGTGAGCAAGTAGGAAAACACTACCAAAATGATCACAAAGTTCACCTAAGGGAGAAAGATGGTATAGATATATCTTGTAGCATTGTTATGTTCCTTTGAACATATTTTAATCCATGTAATCTTGAGCTGATAGGCAATGGAAAGATTTTAATGGATTCAGACTAATGTTGTTGTTATCCTTATTATGACTATAGGAAGTTGTTAGACGTTTCTCTTATTGGATGAGTGATTTACTTAGATTGAATGATGTGTTTTCACTTCTATTTATATGAGTAAATACTTGCTCCATGCATGGTTAGGATAATGTAGAGAAGGTTTTAAGTAAACCTAGACACATGAAGTGCATGCATGAATAGGTGGATGACACCATTGAACACAATTACCCTTGACCTTCCTTGGTTCCCCACTCTACGCTTTGAGTGGGCATGCAAGGTTCCCTTACATGATATGTCGATGTGATAAATTTAAGTGTTCATATCCTGGAGGACATGAGTAGGATGTGCGTGCTGATTGGCCAAAATTAGATCCAAACATTTTGGTTATATTTCTAAGACAGGTCAAATTTATTTGTTATAATGGTAAGTGGAGGTGATAAAGGGAACTCAACAATGGTTGGAAAAGGTTCACACATGTATGAGTAGCGTAGAGGGTATAAGGTGAAATGGGCATGGATTTTGAAAGGTAGAAGGGAGAAAAAACTTCTATCATGGGTTACTAGATGAGTGTGAGCTAAAGAGGCTCGATAATAATGGGATTCTGTAGAAAGTAATGGCTGAAAAAGATCTAGGCAGAGGGTAGAGTCTAAATCAAAAAGTGTCATGAGGACCTACGTAGAATAGGTATGGTATGAGGGAGACTCACATGCAGAGGATGTACGCTTTATGGAAATATAAATGTGTGCCATTGAGCTAGAGCAAACTCCATAAACCGAAGCTAAAGCACCTAAAGCAAAGGACATTCGGGAAGATACTACTAGAGGAATTCCCATTTTACCTTCTCCTTGAAGTGCATTCTCTCATGCACAAGCATGATGTAATAAGGCTTCGACCATTTGTGTAATAAGGTGTATGTCAATCCCTCATAATGGGTCAATCATATGTTCAAAGGCAATGAGATGTGTTGGAAAAAAATGGTTGGTTTCCTCCTTGTCTGAGGATGTTCAAGCTGAACTTTAATGGGGATGCTAGGGGAAATCCAGGGGCTTCAAGGGCAGTGTGTGTCATATGTGATTGTGTTGGTTCATTAGTTATGAAAACATCATTAAATATCATAGATATAACTAACAGTGAGGTAGAAGCACATGCTCTGGTGTTGGGAATCAAATTTTTGGTTTAGTGCGGTATTGATAGTGTAGTGATTGAGGGAGATTTGATGGTAGTAATTCAAGCATTACATAATAGAAAGGTTGGTTCATGGAATTTTGAGAACATCCTTAGTTGGGCTTGGGTCATTTTATATGATTTAAATGATTGAGAAGTCCAGCATTGCTTTTGCGAAGTGAATTATGTAGTCAATGGCCTAGCTAACATGGGTATAACATAGGTTAAATATGTCGTTATGGATAATGATTCGGGATGCTTGAAGGGATGAAAGGACAAGTTTTATTACATTTTAGGGACTTAGATGTGAGGATCAAGTGCATGATGTTAAATAAAGAAGGGAAACCATCATTGGAGATGTTGGTTTTAATTCCCACACTTGGGATGTGACTCTTACATGTTTGCATTGTGCAAGCACAAGTATGGCAACTAACATTAATGTTCACGGGCACTAGGGGCTCGTGTCACTATTGATAGGATGAGTTTGTTTTGGATGATGGGTAGAAGAGTCAGAAAGCATGGAGTTAATGTTGTAGGTTGTGTTAAGTGAGCCTCTATTACGAGTTAAGGTAACTAAGAGAGAGATGGTGTTTGAGGGGAGGGTGACTGATGCACATTTGAAGGTGTTTATCTTCCAATCTGGGAATGTCTTATATGGAATTAAAGAGACTATAGGCTTGGTGTTCTTGGAGACTAAATATCAAGTGATGGTGAATTCTTTGATTTCATTAGTATTTGTAGGTAATTTACTCATGTTTTTGAAGAATAGGGAGGTAACATTGGTAGTGACAGCTAGGGTTATCCACTTAGATTTTAGAATAGGCCTAGAGGCTAAGGTAGGTAATTTTTTGTTGGGTGAGTAACACTCTTTTAATTTATCTGAGTAGGGTCGCTCCCTTTCATGCTTTCAAGGACCTAGAGGATATATTCTTTAATCTTTTGGAACATCTCAATTTCATGTAGAATTGTCTAAGAAACCCTAGGTTGATTGATAAAATGTCACTAGTACTTCATATGAATGCTCTTATGACACCTATGGTGTTTGTGGTGGCTACATTGAATGATATTAAGTCATCTTGATTGGCTTAAATGGTCAAAATTTTGGCTTATTTATATGGTGCACATACTCCCATTCTACTACCCACCCCTCAGGTGCGGGAGGGGGGGGGTATCATAAGGCGATGGGTGTATTCGATCCATATAAGGGATAGTCTAGATAATGTTTCTATGGAGATGGATTTGTGAGGGGTGTTGTGGAAGAAGTGAGTTGGCAGACCTCATTTGTATAAGTGGAAATCAATGATTGAGAGTGGAGGTGACACTATAGAGGGGGAGTTTGATGGAGGTGATGGGGTAGGTGGACAATGTAGGAGGCTTGGTGTGGCACCTAATGCTGGCTAAGAGATGGATAATGATAGTAGCGATAAGATTGGTGGTGGTTCCCTAGTAGATAGGGACGTCAGTAGTTAGTAGGTGGTAGAATGGTGGTGAACTAGTCTGTTTACTTTGGCTTTGATTTAGGTGGTAGTCGCTAGTTAGTTTTTTGGGTGATTGGTTACTTCTCTGGGTTTGTCTCTCAGTATGTCTTATTATTTTCCTATGGGTTCGTCTTTACAAGGTATGTTTTTTGTGATGTTGGCCTCTTGTGGTGTGTTTTCTGTTATTGTCTTGGCTGTCCTTTGGTTTTTGAGGATCTATGTTGCTAACAATTTTGTTGTAATCTTGATTTTTGATTAATAAATGGGTGAAGGACCCACCAACCCTCAATTACCTATCAAAAATATGTAAATAAGGCATATGCCATCTATTTTATGCATTATGTGCTTTGTAGGTTAGAGTAGTTTAGGTTAGTTTTTGTAGAATAGTTGTGTAATATTAATGTAATAATACATGCACACCTCGTAATATCTGTTGGGTAAGTCAATCAAGGAGTTTATTTTGGAAGTCTTATACCAAATGTCTAAGTTCTTGAATGATTATAACTACCTTTTTTGTGTAAATATCTCTCTCTCTAATTAAAGGGCAACTTGATACTAGAGGTAGCTTGAAGAATGAACAATGCTAGGAAGCTAGAGAAGTTATACCTTGGTGACCATTGCAAAAAAGGTACATCAATATTTGTGCATATAACAAAACCAAAGACAACAAAAATGTGTTTATAGTGTTGAAGGATTAGGCACAAAAATTAGTGTGGGGGTAGGGGTACCACATTGTTGAAAGAAGAAGGTTGGATGCATGTGAAGGAAATCAAACATGTACATGGATACATAGAAAAATTTTAGGTAATGAACTGAACCAGTAGAGTGTCATTCCAAAGAATGCCAATATCTATCTACATTAATAAAACATTCAAGGCAAGACAACACACTATGAAGTGCCTCACCTAGGAATGCATGAAGCAAAATTATAGAGCAAGGAAGCACACCAAAGAGTGAAACACCCAAGAACATGTAATAGATACTTTCAGAGAAAGGAAGCACTATAGGAGTGAAGTGCAGTGCCCAAAAACATAGGAAACAAAAATAAGGCAAAGGTCGTAACAAAATTTAATTTGTGTAGGTATAATTCAAGAAGGATAAATATGGGAAACCTCCACAAACAAATGCCTATGGAAGAAGAAGCATGACAAGTAGAAGGAATGGAGGTAAAATCTCAAGGATGAAAGTGTATGAAGAATAACTTGAAGCTTGGATAAGGTGAAGATTAGGTTAGCACAAAACTAAACCTAAAGTAAGAAAGGTGAAATTACGGAGCCACATCAAGAGGCCAAAAGACATAAGAAGAAAGAAACAATGCTAATATATAGAGTCACCTAAGTAAGATGTGAGAAGGATAAGTGTTGGATAGTGGTCGAAGAGGAAAATCACAATTATCTTTGCACATAATACAAAGAAGATGAAGGAGGAAGTGGATGAAAAACCCAAAGCCAATAAAAGTTGGATAATAAGGTATTAGTCTAAGTGAGAACACATGTGGAGAGGCAGAAGAAACTAGAGAAGAGAGTTGCACAGAATTGTGCCATGACAAAAAAGAGTCATCCAAAGACAAGAAGGGCTTAAAAAAAGAGGTGGAAGGCAAAGAAGAACAATGATAACATATTAATGGGTTATCAGAGGATGGAAAACCAAGTTAGTGTGGGGTGATGTTGACCCTCGAGTCTTGACTAAACTTCTTATTTATGAGAAAGTCCATGGTGCACACCAACAGACCAAGCCCACTACATTCATAAATTGATTAATATCAAAAACACTTGCATGAAATAAATGATAATATAAACCAACACTATTGGATGAATATTGGTGCACCTATACCTATACATTTCATTCAAGCAAGGCACAATGCTATCCAACAAAGGGTAAGTCTACATGTAAAATGACAAAAACTAAGAATAAGACAAACAAGACCATATGAATCCATGAACCAAAATAGATATTGAAAGGTTAAACAAGAAGAGTTATGACTAACAACTCCCTGATAGATAGTTGAGAAGCAATGTAAAATGGCAAGGTAGATAGCCTTGAACAATCTAGATCAATAATTGCCAAGTGGACATTTGGCACAATAATTGCTAAGTGGTGGTAGTTGAGTTACCAAGTAACACATAAGGCTATGGATCATCTACAAAATATAGGCACTTGAATAGGAGAAGAAGATCAATGATAAATTAGGAAAACACTTTCTAAAAGATCATAGAGTTCACCTAAGGGAGAGAGATAGTATAGCAATAACTTGTAACATTGTTAAGTTCCTTTGAGCACACTTTAATCCATGTGATCTTGCATTGATAAGCAATAGAATGATGTCAATGGATTCAAAATAATTTTATTTCTATCTTTATTATGACTGTAGAACATTGTTAGATGTTTCTCTTATTGGATAAGTGATTTACTTAGATTGAATGACGTATTTTTGTTTTTATATATAACATTACACACTTGCTCCATACATGGTTAAGATAGTGTAGAGAAGGATCTAATTAACCTAATTCATGTGAGGCATATACATGATAATATCAATGACACCATGAACCACAACTACCCTCAAGCTATCCTGGTTCCCTTCTCTATGCTTTGGGTGATTACACAAGGTTCCCTTGCGTGATATGCCAATGTGAGAAGGTTAAGTGTTGGTATCCTGGAAAACAAGTGTAGGATTGGTGCACAATTGGCCAAAATTAGACCCTAAAATTTATATTATGTCCTTGCCTCAACATTTTTCCATATCACATTTAAAAAAATGAATATAAATGTATCCAATTAATCTTCCCATTCTCATAAACAATTAGACATATATGTGTTAATGTTTTTTCATACCTAAAAATGATGTGTAAATGACATTTCAATGTATAAATGGTGGTGTGTCTTCTTAAAAATTCCAATTTATTCCATTCTCATGTATTCAAGTTAATGAGACCCTCCA